>JARKHS020032560.1:0-29414 GCA_030143305.2 Amblyomma americanum
AAAACGCACTATACCGTCCTTCTACAGCGCTCAAAAAGTCAGCGTGCCAACGTTGTGGCGTCGGACGGTGATCTCTGGGGCAGGTAGAGTTCTTCAAGGCAGCATTGGTATGAGCAAAAAGAGGTAGATAGACTGAAAGATAGACTGAAGAATGAAAAAATTTGAAAATCTCCAGATCGTAGAGCGCAAGAACAGTCATGTTTGTGTGCAACACACAATGCGTGCTTCTCACAATTTTTTTAGCCGACCGCGACTATACGGGTTTCATACCTTCCGCAGGAACGTTTAGTGCACGCTGGCTCAATTTTATCGCGGGCGCGGGAAATATTTCCATTATTATACCATTATTGTCAAACACAAGAAAATAAGATTAAGGTTCCAGGATGGTTGGTAATGCATTGCACTTAGAAACAGCGCGAAGAAACGCGGTTATCGGTTATCGCGGTTGCCGGTTATCGCTGCAGCGGCCCCGTTAATCGCCCTCTCATGTCTTCTATTTAAGCATCTTTCCTTCGAAATAAAAATTCAGTTGTGAGTCAGCGCTCGTGTGTATCGTTTCTTCGTGGTGTCTCCGTTTCTTCGCGTTGTTTCTAAGTACAACACGAAAAGACACGGCAGGTGTTGAATGTTTGATTTGCTTTGTTCCATAAGCTGTTATTGTGCGCTACAAATCAGTTCAAAAGAGGGTCATGCACTTTCCGCACAAGACATAAACCCTACCCATATTTTGAGTCACGAACCCTGTACAGCGAGGCCTAGTTAAAAGAAGAAATTAAAAGGAAAGCAGCCTAGGTTTCTATGTTTACAATAGGGCACAGCACTGGAGAGAATCATTGCGCATCTGATAGTGCTCTTTTTCCCTGAGCGCAACGAAGTCATCTTGTTTCAAACCTTGGCCTGCTTTATTAAATTTGTATATAAATAATTGTTTACAGTCTGTTGCTCACTGTTCTTTCATTTTGGATCAATGCGCGAAAAACACACTTCAATTGAAGAAGAAAAAGACCGATTCTTAAACTATCGATGAAGTATTTTTGAAGTCAATGATAACATATTGTCAAAGCGACGCAGCCGCATCGAACACCGTTACAGACGCGTTGGAAATGACTCATTTGGCTGATAATAACAATTTTATGAAATTGCAGATGGGGTCAGTCGCACCTCTTGTGATCCTGCCACGGTCGCTCAGTAGTAAGGGCGCTGAAGTACTGAGCCGGGGTTCCGCGTTCGAACCCGGTCGCGGCAGCTGCGTTTGATGGAGGCAAATCTCAGAAGCCGTTGCCCGGTGCGATGTCAGTGTGCGTTGAAGATACCCAGGTGATCGAAATTTTTCCAGAGCCCTCTACGGCGCAACCCTCGTCTCTCTTTTTTCTCTCCCACATTCATCCTTTCACTCAGGCCACGTTTGACGTGCACACTGTTTCGTGGAAAATGTTTTATAAAACTGAGGTCCATTTCTTTGTGTTGGCACAATTGCCGACGTTACATAAAAACTGGCGACCAAGAAGTGCTCATTGCATCTTGATTATCGTTCCCTTTGCTTCCAGAAGGCTAGCCGGTTCCCCGGTGGGCTGCTGTTAAAATATATAGATCTGTATGTCGTAAGCAGTAAAAGGTACTTCAGTATTTTTTATGTTTTGATTTAAATAATTCATATCAATGTTTATTGCAAACCTAACTGTGCCAGTGCTGGAAGTGCCAGCGAGTATCTGGTGACCTGGTTACCAATAGAGAGTAAAATGAATAAAACTGTTTTTCGAGTTCCCATGCACAGAAGAACTGGTGACAGTAACTCTATCAGTCCCCACTGTCGCTCCACGACAGCGGCCACTTTCATACAAACTTGGATGAATTTACCACTTCTGGCCCAACCCCTAGAGCGCCCACTCTCAGATGCCTTTTAGGCTTATGCCAACCTAGGCAATAGTCAAATTGCGAAGTAGGCCACTAATAGAAGTTTACGAGGTATGGCGCTCCGACGCCTATGCTCCGTACCTGTTGAGTCTCTCAGCAGTAATCAGGAAAAACGCCCTAGACCCATTGCTACGTGGGAGCGCGCAAAAACGATGAACAAGAAAAGACATAGAGCAAGGCGCTAGACAGAGATCTTAACAACCGGGCTTTAACAAAAGACTCAGTGGCCAGAACTGCCCCCACAATGCTACAGTGAGACCCTTACACACCACAAGCTAAATCGGCTAATCGACACCCATCACGCAATAAGATGACTCGAGCAGAAGTCTTAGCCTTGAGGCAGGTACAGACAAACAAATACCCACACCTCAACCTTTTACACTTCATGCACCTTACATGATACTCAAGAGATGCCGGCTATCTGGAGAACAGCTCATATTTTATCGCACTATTTGGGCTTGCCAAGTCATGCAGGCCGCCCTGAAAATTTCAAACCCACCACCTCAGAAGTGGGAGACCGTGCTGTACAGTTGAAGCTTACAGCAGCAAATGCTGCTTGTTCAACGGGTGCTGCAAACAGCTACGGGCGTGGGAACGCTGGAAAAAGAGCCCAGCCTGCTCGGGGGGCACAAAGCTCTTTATTGTATAAAATAATCAAGACTTCCACTCCTGGCGAAAGTCTTTCACGCAGTTTAATAATAAGAAAGGAAGTGTCAATGCAGCAGTGTGTCATGTATTTCAGGCATATGAACTTTGGAGTCTATCATTTCTGCGAGTAACTAAACTTCCGGGCCATTGTGGCTTGAAATAATAAATGAATTTTTATACGACAGAGCTCATGGGTAACCGGCAATTCTATATGCTAAGGATGGCGCTGCAAAACATTTTTGGTGGTCTGTGGTCTACGAGGGTTTAACGTCCCTAAGCGACTCAGGCTATGAGTGAAACCATAGTGAAGGGCTCCGAAAATTGCGACCACCTGGGATTGTTTAAGGTGCACGGATATCGCGCAGCACATGGGCCTCCAGCATTTCGACTCCATCGAATTCGACCGCTGCAGCCGGGATCGAACGTTCGTCTTTCGGGTCAACAGCCGAGCGCGATAACGACTGAGGCACCACAGCGCCGCAAATATGAGAAGCAGGGCATTCGACACGCGCACGCACGCCCACGCACACACACGCACACACGCACAAGCACGCACGCACGGAGACACACAAAGAGAAACACACGGTCTAATTTACGGAACATCCCATTAACTACATGGGGTCAATCAGGAATGATCAGCAAGACATGACGAGTTAAAATGCGTGTAGACAGGCGTATATTCGGACTGACTACATCTGTGTGCACGCAATATGAAAAAGTTTCGGTTTTATGGGGTTTAAAGTCTCAGAGGGACTTAATTTATGATAGGCTGTAGCGGGGCGCTCCGGATAATATCGACCATCTGGGGCTCTTCACCGCTCGCAGACATCGCACAGTTCACGGGAAATATACTTCAATATGCCTGTAAAAAGTTCACGGGACTCTAGCATTACCTTTAGCACCGGTCTTGCGGTCAAGCAGCCGAACAACAAATCTAATCAGCCACCACGTCGGCTTTCTTTATCTAAAAGAAGCAATAAAATGCCCCGCTTGTCCAACTTAGGGCAGCTAAGTAAACATGAAGTAAGGTGCTGAAACATGCACTTCCTCGAAATGCCCCAAATGATAAAGCGGATAGTGTTGCTTGCAGCGGGATTTACACCCTACGAACGCGAGTTTAGGTTCCAGTGTGTTAACACGCATTTACTATAACGCAAGAAACTAAGGTGAAAAACAATCTAGGGCACAATACCGACACGCCAATCATGCGCTTGAATTTTTGATATAGACAAGTATCGATTTCGACTCACCTATAGCAGTTCTTCTTTAACTTGGCCCGCAGTTTAGCGATTCATGCCAAGCGTCGACCTCTCAGCGGCAACAGACGCCATTCTTAGCTACTGGTTTCCTATTAGAGGCAGGCATTATCTACTGGTTTAGTCAATGTGTACAAAAGTAATTACACTATCTTGAGCTCGTTTTTGTCCACGTAGTAATCCCTAACATAAGTTGGGCGCTTCAATTATTATATTATATTATATTAGGCTGTTTGCTCTACCAGTAAAAATGAAAAGGCAGAAGAGGTGCTTCTCTGCGCTACAAATTACCCTCCTTACCGACTAGCACAGTTTGTGCTCCAGTGCGATTTAGCGGAATACTATTGAAACTTTATTAATTTTGCGACCGACAGCAATTACATCGCGCTTGCCACTTGCGGTTCGTACTCATCTTCCAAGCTTTTTTGCGCATATTTTTTCGCGGTTTTGAAATGCCACTGCCTTTATTTATTCTTTTTTTTGCGAGTTCTTGGATTCCCTTCAATACGGTTGCAATTCTAACCTAGAGCATGTCTATATATGTGTCCTTTCCGGTTACAGAGCACAATTCAGGTTTTTTATCGCCGTGTTTTTTTTTAATTTGGCTTAGGTTTTTCTTTGTTATTTTGTGTCAGTGTGTGCTTGCAATGAATGAAAGGCTAATCCCACGAGAGCACGCAAATTATTATCTGTACACACAGGTTTCGCACCAACATAAAAAATGGTACCCAAAAAGAAACAAACAAATTGGCAGACAATTACAATGAACGGTAATGCGAAATCCTAGCGCCGCTCTTCACACGCAGCCTGCCACCGCTGGCAGGTGGCGTCTTGCGCTGCTAGCCACCCTTCGGGGTCTTCCAGAGGCAGCCACCGTCCGGTTGCCTTCCTCTTGTTGTGGCATGTGGTCTTTCGCTCTGCTACTACCTGCTGCGGTTGTAATGGGGCATGTTGCGCCTACTACGGCGACTACGCCGATACCGATGCCGACGAGGACTACGACGCGAAATCCACGAACGCGCTCCTAAGAACTGCGCTCTAAGACAACAAAACGACAAAAACTACTGGCAGTTGGAAGGAGGCCACGCCAGAACAAATGCTAAAGATTGTTGATTAAGGCTCACAGAAGGAGCCTCAGCCGCACAATTTCTGTATCGTCGATACAACGCTGGTACAGCAAAAATGAATGTCATTGCTCTTAGTTAGCTCACTTTTGTTTTAAATACGACTAGTTGATTTTCAAAATTTTGTACGACACACGACGCGACGCGACATATCGCGTGTCAGCAGCAGATCGTCGCGTCATTTGTGAGCTAGTTGGAAACATGTTGCAACGTGGTGTCATCTCTCAGTCTCACAGCCTTTAATTGGTCTTCGCAGGTTGCACTCGTACAGAAGAAAGATGCTTCAATTCAATTTTCTGTCGACTGCCACCGCCTCAACAAAATTACCCACAAAGGCGATTACCCGCTTCTGCGCACTCAAGACGCTCGTGATTTGCTCCTTGGCACCGAGTACTTTGCGTGCTTTCAATTACATTCCTTCTGCTGGCAAGTGCCGATGGCTGCCTCTGACAGAGAGACGGCAGCATTTGTCACACCCGACGGCCGTACGAATTCAACACGATGCTGTTCGGTCTCATCGCGCGCAACATTTGAATGGATGATGGAAAGCATCTTGCGGAAGTTCAGGTGGGAGATCTGCCTCTGCTACTTGGACGACATTCTTGCCTTTCTACCCATTTCGCCAAACACTTTTAACGCTTACAGCAAGTTTCGACTTGCCTCACTCCAGCTGGCCTACAGCTGAATCTCAAGAAGGGCCACTTGGGAGCCCGGAAGTTGAACATTTTGGGGCACATCACCTCTAAGGAAAGTGTTTGCCCTTTTCCGGCCAAACTGCGTGCTGTGGTGGAGTTTGCTAAACCGGTCTCATTCAAGCAACCCCGAAACTTCATAGGTCTGTGTTCCTATTTTCGTCGCGTCGTGCGCGCTTTCACGTCGATAATCGCTCCCCTGACGAAGCTACTTTCCGGCAAAAGCGACATGTCTGACTGGTCGACTTTGTGCGACGACGTATCCAGTACCCTGCGCCATCGTTTGACTTCGCCGCCAATTCTTCTTCACTTCGACGCAACAGCACCTACCGATGTCCATATACAGGGATGCTAGGCGTTGGCCTCGAAGCTGTCTTGGCTCAGAGAACAGATGGTTTCGAAGATATCGTTGTTGCTCATGCGAGTCGCGTGGTCACAAAAGCTGAAAGCAACTACTCCGTTACGGAGGAGTGCTTAGCTGTTGTATGGGCACTAACAAAATTTTGGCCCTATCAGCACGGTCGCCTGTTTGACGTCGTCACGGATCATCACGCGCTCTGCTTGCTGTCAACTCTTAAAGACCCATCAAGCCGCCCCGCTCGATGAGTTCTCCGCCTTGAGAAGCTTGACATCCGCGTCCTTTACCAATCTGGCCTTAAGCACATGGACGCCGATAATTAGTCTCATTCTCCCCTTTCGAGCGACGCGGCTGGATCCGAGGCCGCAGATGCCTCATCTCTTACCTTCACTGATATGCCTGCGGAGAAACGGAAAGAGTCGTGGCTTGCGTCCCTCATTGACGTCGTGTCCACATCTTCAATCGTTGCACCTTCTCGAACTTCACGCCCTCAAGCACCGCATTTTGCCGTCCAGGACGGCGTCCTCTAGCGCCGCAAATACATTCCTGATGGTCCGCAGTGGCTTCTTGAAGTTCTGCGCCATTTAAGATCCTAATATTGCGCCTCTTTTTACACCGGCACTCAGTGTGCCCACACTGGTGTGCTGAAAGCCTTAAAAAATTTCTGAACGTTGCTATTGCCGCGGCATGTACGCCTGCATTCATAAATACGTCCACTCCTGTATCGCCTGACAGCGGCGCAAGCACACGATCCCCGTGTGACCGTCCACTTGTAACCACTCCCTTGGCCAGCACGTCCTTTCGATCGTTGAGCTCTACGAGCCGCTTCTCTACATGGTCTCTTTGAACCGTTGTATTATCGAAAGCGCCGACCACCTCACCCGGTATGCGGAGACAGCCGCCCTGCCTGCCTCAACCTCATGCAAGACCCTCGCCATAGGTCGCCAGGTTGGGTCCCCTTTACACATGGAGCAATTGCAGCGACCCATAGCTCAGGAAGATGAGAACGAGAAACCCGAAGCGCCGCCGCAGTGCACAAGTTCGCTGTGGTGAATATACTGGCTGTGTTTTGGGTTGCCCGCTGTTCGGTTTTCAGAAAATTGTATTCCCGTTTTATTTGCGGATGAACCCTCTTCAAGTACGTACTTTTGTGAAGAGGAACAAGAATTGAATAAAGCACGATAGAAAACTGCAGAAAACGACAGAAAACTGCACACTGCAGAGGCCCGATGGAAAGATACAGTGGTGTTTATTCCTACAAGTACCTCGAACCTGTGTGCTCCGCTGCTGAATGTCTCGCTGAATCTCTCCTGTAGCAATATCTACGCACTCCGAAACCTCCTTGTAGGATTACAGTCGACTAGCAGAGACTGAACTGATGCATATCTCATAATTTTTAAAATACAATTTGGAAAACATAAAAAGATCTTCCGTTATTGGAAATACTATCTGCTAAAATATAAACTTTATTTTCCTGTGTTTCTTTTACAAGGCATTAAACTTTCCTCTCCGTATTTAGCAAGTTGCCGCTGTTTGTGCAAGATATTCAGCATGTAAGTGCATCGGACAGAAAACTTTTTTTTCTGCTGGACTAATGAAACATTTTTCTTTTTTTATTCTGCATATGAAGCGTTTTAATTCGAAAAGATTGTTCCTCTGCAAATTGTCGTCACTTCTATCCGAATATATGCAGAAGTATAAAAATCACAAAAATTTATGTTCTCCGGGCGTAGTCGGACATATTGACAAAAGCGTCAAAGAAGCGCAGAGAAGAAAGCTTGCGGAACAAATAAAAAGGTATAAGTCTCTACCGTCAACAGGTGCAGACTTTCCCGCGGGAGAATCTTGAAGGATGTAACGTACCAAAATGATTTCCTTGCGCCTCGGCTTTTAGCCGGATTTTGCCTGAAGGACAGCGCCTCAGACGGGATGGCTGCGCCACGCTCCAGCTCAATTTCTTTTATCAAACTAGCGCTTCCCTTATAATATTTCCTCCAGCTTCGCTTTTTTTTTCTTCTAGACTTCGAGACTTCGCTTTCAAGAATTTAGTTTGTGCCAGGAATGCTTACATAGAAAGTTCTGCCTGGTTGAATTACAATTAAGCGCCTGACTCTTGAGTTTGTTGATGATTTGAAAAGGCACTCATTGAAAGATAAGCAGTGCCGACGGCAAGGATTTCGTTTAAAAAAGGAGCCGTGAATGAACATTTTATTGTTTTAGCCGCGACTCCATGATTACTATTGCGTATCACCTCTAAATCGCGCCAGAAAGTCTGAAGAAAAGTCCTGGTTTCTTGCCACCAAGTGTTTGTTATTCACAGCTCCTTTTGAAGAAAAGCCTGTTTTTGATTTAATGACACAATGTCCAATTGTTACGGTGTGTAATTATGAGTACAATGTCCCAAAGCTGCACATAGGCGGTGATAGACGTCGCAGTTGACCTCTCCAGGTGCCTTGTTTATTTCCACAATAACACGCACTTGTATTGGCATCGCACCACTAACGGGAATTGTTGCATTTAGTCTAAAAAATAGCGTCCACTGTGGCCGGGATATAATCTCGGATACTTGTACTGAGGAGCCGAACGCCATGAAAACTATGGCACCTCTGGCGAGTATACTTCAGTTCATCATTCGCTATACAGAGTTCCGATGTCGTAGACTGCTGCTAATAATTTTGTAGCTATAGCAACATTACAGCAGCATTTCAAGCACCGTGGCGGTGGCGGCGCTGCAACAATGTGGCGGCGCCGCCACGCTGTCACGTGGTTGACCACGTGGTGCGGAGCAGCTGACGGCGGCGCGGCGCCGTGGTTGGTCCGTAGTTGGTTACGTGTCCAAGTTCCACTCGGCCTGCTATAGCTTTCGCGTCACTCCAATGAAGCCATCTTTGATTACACTGGAATCAAGTTTCTTAGCAGCTATTTACATTATTTTTCTCACTCGATCGAAATAAAATGTGCTAGTTGCAGCCATATCGGATTACTGGGATGTTTTACTGGGAGCTTGCGCACGCACAGGGCGATTTTATTACATTAATTCACGTGCTCACCCTTCTACACAACAGTGGGGAGGCCGCCGTAATAAATACCTAGGCTTTTTGTTTCTTTATTGCAATAAATAACGATGCCAAACGATGTCAGTTCTTCCCTCATTCGCAGCAACAGAAGGAACAGAACTGTGAGACGCCACAAATTCTGACCTCTTTCACAATTATGCCAACTTTTAATGAATAAGTGACGTAGCAATAGGATTCTACATTGTTAAAATCATAGCGCTAAAGGCGGGAGAAAATTTCGTCTTATTTTTTTCATTTTGCATCATTCCTGGCCCAACGAATCCCATCAATCCTTCGCTTCAGGCGGCATTGACCAAGCGCGCGAAATGCATCTCCTATGTGCTGAAGAAACGTAACATTTAGAGGTGACCGCTTCTTTTGCCTATAAAAGGGAAGAACATATAATCATCAAAGAAGGGCACGCCAAAAAATCAATCTCCTATTTCTTACAACCCAAGTAACCGTACCCACCAGGGACACCAGTTTATGCTTGTTTATGCTCAGAATTCTTTTTCGCTTGTCCCAAAGACCCGCTCATTCAAGTATCTTAGTTTAGACGCAGGATTGAAATGTTCGGGTCCCACAGACTTCATTCTTAGCTGAACACTACAACAAAAAAATTAAGGTACCGTTGCATTAATTACAATTTAATACACCTTGCTTTTTCGGTCAACGAAACCATAGTTCACTTCACATTTTTATAGTGGCCCTATCTGCGCACCACAGTTCGTAAATGAATGAAACATTCCAATGTTAAGAGAAAAGGTGCAGCACCACACTTCCGACTTTCATAATATGGTAATAAAAGCAGCAGCGACGGGCGCAGAAATACCCGCTTTAGGGCTATCGACGTATCAAGTGGGATGCTTTATCGATCGCTTGGACACGGCGCTCCTGTTGTGGACGTTCGTAGTGTGTGCTTCCGAAACACACCGAATGACTTCTTCCCTTGTGTTGAGTGCAACGAAAGTTTCGAGACTTTCACACCGAATGGTGTTTTCTTTTGGAGCTCCTTCGGGTAATGAGCCTCTCAAATGGAACTTCTTTGTTCAATTGAAGGGAGCTTACGGGGAGTCAGGCTGGCGTTTCTCGCCGCTCCGGTCGTCATATGTTTGCTAAATCAAGACTATGCTTCAAAGCACAAATGAAGCACTGATGCCAGTGATCTTGACGTATTGCCCTGAATTGAGCATTTAGCAAACACTCAAAAGATTCCGAGCACCTCACCAGGTACGACTACTACATCGGCTGCGTGTTTACAATGCACATCAAAGTGTGTGGTACCAAGAGGCATAAAGGGTTGCTACAAAAACGAAAAATTGTAGACTGGTCGGTGAAAGAGTTCCGCAGAGTACGTCAGTTCAAAACTATTGGCCTGTCGGATAACCTACGCACTTTTCGTGAGCGTCCTAACTATCCTTCACTTCTACGATGCCTTACAACGCCATCATTTTCCACTGTCCGACAGTTTACGCTAAAGTGCTGTTTGAACTCTCAAGACAGAAACGAAACTACACTTTATGCTTCACATGGCATAGAGACTCTAAGAGGTGATATGTTTTGTTTTTTTGAATACAACGATTCATCATTTGAAGAGAAGAACGCGAACAGAATACGACTTACAGAGCAGGACAAGTCTTTCGTGCGACGACTTGGTCCTACGGTAAAAAAGGGCACTATCTGTGGAAACACGTCGAGTCGTTCATTTACGGAAATTATGGTTCGTCAGCTACTGCTAGCGCTGGCTAAATGACTTACTGGTTTCTGGTAATGTTGCGGAAGCCCGTAGTTTGTTAAGTTTGTCGATATCTGCGAAGTAACGTAACCCTTACAGTGTCCACCAGCGCCACTGCCAATCATAGCGTCGTTACATTGTATACTCTGCTATTGAGCAAGTGCCACATAAAGCGTTTTGGAAGGGCGTGGAAAAATGGTGTGCGAAAACAACCATAGATACCTATGGTATCGAAATTGCGAGAACCAAGATCTTCGGTATGCAGACGCAAAGGGTGTGAAAGGAACATGTGGAGGGTGGAGACGGCTCCACGCATCGTGCTGTCAGGACAGAATGCACGGTAATATATTTAAACGGCGGTGCTGCTTTTTGGCAGGCTCTACGGATATATTAGCTCCCGCAGCATCGGACGTCGGGCCGTGTAAGAGCGTCTGATGCCACAGGCATATGTCCGCAAAAGGGGGCGTTGTGACAGAAATGTAGCAGCAAAAAGCCAAGCTTAAGCGTTATGGCACTGCTGCATGTGCGCAGATAACACGTTCACTTGAACGGTGAAAAATAAGGAAAAGGAAGCTGGGCAGGATAAACGCGAGCTATTACTGATTCGCTGCCCTGCACTCGAAAAAAAGGATTGGGTGATACAAAACGGAAGGAAAAAAGAAAAGTAAGCATTGGAAGGAATAAAAGAAGACACGATTGTTATACTCAGAACAGCTTCTTTTACAGGTGTAGAGCCTACCGAGCGCGTAAAGAAATAATAACAAAAAAATGGTTTTGGGGGAAAGTAAATGGCGCAGTATCTCTCTCATATATCGTTGGACACCTGATCCGCGCCGTAAGGAAAGGGATAAAGGAGGGAGTGAAAGAAGAAAGGAAGAAAAAACTAAGAAACGATAGTTTTTGATGAGGTGATGAGTGGGATATAGGATAAAGGAACAAGGCGGGGAAATGATGAGCTATAGTGCCACAGTTGCAAGCTAATTCCGCCTGTGCAACTGATCCGCTGGGAAGGAAGGAGCAGGATGCTTCGCCTGGCAAACTCCATGTCGCAGTGAGCCGTCAGCCTGGGCGCTGGCGAAGGCGCACACTTTTACGTAATGTTACGTCTCGCCTACGACGCGCGGTATAGCCGGCGCGGATGCAACGGACGCCGCGGCTTTGTTCAAAGCGGCGGTCATTTGGACCCGTTCATCGCTGCCGCAACGCCTCCCGCCAAGCGCGTCCAGGCAGGTTTCAGTGCCACGTGTCGCCGTGCGTGCGTGTGTGTGTGTGTGCATGTTGGTGCCCACGCTTGTCAAAGCGCGGCAGCCGGGGAGAGGAGCTCCCCAACTGGGAGGCGAGGAGGTCTGACCGGCGCCGGCCTGGCGGACGCGCCCGTCACGTCTGGACATGTTCAAGCGTCGCCGTATCGGACGCCTCTTCCCAAGCCGTTCCTTCTTGCCCTCGACTCCGAGGGTATAAAACGCCGCTGCCCCGCCGCCCGGACGCCGAGAGAGACTCCGATTTCTTCCTTCGAGTAACGTGGTCGCCCTGACCGGCTGCTCTTTTACGATGCCAGAATAAACAAGTTGTTCTGTTGCCAGTCGACTCATCCTTTGCCGGGACCTTCGGATGTTTCCATCTGTGCCCCAGGCCGCCAGGCCAACGCTACCCTTGGGGTTTGCAACCCTTTTGCAACAACTGGTTGCCAGCGGTGAGATCCCGACAACGAAGGCCAGCAGCGAAGATATGCGGTCAGCTGTATGCTGAGCAGCACAACGACCATCCGGGAGCAGTGCAACGAGCCCTGTGTGATGACTGGTTGCCTGCAGCGGAACGACTGCGCTGAATTCTTGGCTGCGAGGTTTGGTGAGTGCGGGACTTTCTTCTTCTGAGTTTTGCCAGGCTTTTGTTAGTGTCAGAAACAGAGCTGGTAATTGTGTTGTCGTTGCTGCCGGGTTAGTTTGCGGCAAGACAATAGTAGGCAGTAGAGAAAGCAGCATTCGGAGCAGCCATGGATTTGAAGTCGTTGCGCAAACCGAAATTACTGGAGCTTGCAAGAGAGTTTGGTCTTGATGTCTCAGACAAACTCAGAAAACCAGAACTGCTAAGGGCGATTCTTGAGTTGGAGGCTGAGGATGACGAGCTGTCGGAATGCCTTGAGACCATTGAGGAGAGGGAACAAAAAGAAAAAGAGAAAAACGAGCGCGAACGTAAAGAGCAAAAAGAGAAAGACGAGCGCGAACGTAAAGAACAAAAAGAGAAAGAGGAGCGCGAACGTAAAGAGCAAAAAGAGAAAGAAGAGCGCGACCGTCAACACGCTTTGGAAATGAAGCGTCTCGAGGTAGAGATGGAACGCGCTCGTAATGGAAGTCCGGCACACGGTGCAGGAGAACGGGTATCGTTCAAAATGACTGACCTGATGCGGCCGTTTAAGCTTGGAGAGGACATTGGTTTGTTCCTGGTTAACTTTGAGCGAACGTGCGAGAAGCAGGGGTTCTCTCGGGAAACGTGGCCACAGCGCTTGCTCACTTTGTTACCCGGCGAGGCGGCCGACGTAGTCGCTCGCTTGAAGAGAGAGGAGGCAGAGGATTTCGACCAAGTGAAATCGAGTCTGCTAAAAAAGTACAGGCTGTCAGCGGAGGCGTTCCGTCGGAAGTTTCGGGAAAATGAAAAAGGCAGAAATGAGTCATATACAGAGTTTGCCTACAGGCTTATGTTAAACATGCAGGAGTGGCTCAAAGAAGAGAAAGCGTTTGGTGACCACGAGAAAATTCTGCAGTGTTTCGGGCTGGAACAGTTTTATAGTCGGTTACCTGAGAACGTGCGGTACTGGGTCTTGGATAGGCCAGACGTTAGTACAGTGGCTAAAGCCGCCGAGCTAGCCGAGGAGTTTGTGACGCGTCGGGCTCGCGGAGCTAAGGACGGTCAAAAGGGTGAATTTGGCTCCAAGTCTGAGAGGCCGAAGTTCACACCCATGAGAGCAAGGGGGGACACACGTAGTGCGGATGCGAGAGAAAGCAGTCCGACCGAACGTAAGGAGGCGGCGGCAGCCGAAGCCGAACGCAGAAAGCGGTTCGAGGCGAGGCAAGCGCGCGTGTGTTATACGTGCCAGAAGCCGGGTCACTTTTCGGCGCAGTGTCCAGAAACGAAAAGAGAAGTCGTGTGTTTGTCATTATGTAGCACTGACGAGAACATGAAGCTTCTCGAGCCTTACATGCGAGACTTCCTCGTGAACGGGAAAGAGTGCCGAGTGCTTCGTGATTCCGCAGCTACAATGGATGTAGTTCACCCCTCTTACGTAGAACCCGATATGTTCACGGGCGAGTGCGCATGGATCAAGCAAGCCGTTGAAGCTCATAGCGTGTGTCTGCCCGTAGCAAAAGTGCTTATTGAAGGACCTTTCGGAGCACTTGAGACGGAGGCCATAGTGTCATCTATGCTGCCCCCCCAGTACCCGTACCTATTTTCGAACAGGTCCGATCACCTCCTGCGCGAGAAGGGGCTTTTGTTTGGTGAGGCTAGCGTTCAGGCCTTAACCAGATCGAGAGTTCGGGAGCTCGCTGCAAAGGCGGTAGTTGCGGGGCCGACGTTGTCGAACAATGAGAAAGGGTCGGAGGCGCAGCAAGCTGATATTCAGAGCACGTCCGAACTGAATAAAATTGAGCCTGTAGCGTTGAAGGCACCAGGTACTGGAGAGGAAATGCCCGACACGGGAAAGTTAGAAGAGCTTCCGGTCGAGCTTCCGGGAATAGGCTCAGTGACGAACATCGAAGACACTGATGAGGTCATTAGTGACTTAATCATTAAAGCACCGCTGTCGGCTGAGCAGAAAACCGAACTACACCAACTCTTACAAGAGTTTCAAGGTCAGTTCTCTGAGAGGCCTGGTAGGACTTCTGTCCTTACTCATGATATAGAACTTACCTCCCCAGAGCCAGTACGATCCAAGGCGTACCGGGTGTCACCCCGCCAGCGCGATATTATGGAGGCCGAGGTAAAGAAAATGCTACAGCTCGGAGTTATTGAGGCGGGTGAGAGTGATTATACCTCCCCTTTGATTTTAGTTGAGGTACCGGGCAAGGAACCTCGTCCTTGCGTCGACTACCGCAGGCTTAATTCCATCACTAAGGATCAAATTTATCCGATCCCTAACATCGAGGAGCGCATTGAGAAAGTTAGTAGCGCTCAGTTTATTTCCACCCTAGATCTTGTCAGGGGTTATTGGCAGGTTCCACTTACAGAAGAGGCTAGTAGGTATGCGGCGTTCATTTCACCAATGGGAACATTCCGTCCTAAAGTTTTGAGTTTTGGTTTGAAGAACGCGCCATACTGCTTTTCAAGCCTCATGGACAAAGTGTTGCGGGGACAGGAAGAATTTGCTTTACCGTATTTAGACGACGTAGCGATATTCTCCGCATCCTGGTCTGAGCATATGGCACACTTGCGGGCAGTGCTAACCCGCCTGCGCGAAGCGGGCTTGACAGTCAAGGCTCCCAAGTGCCAATTAGCACAGGCCGAGGTTGTCTACCTCGGTCACGTGATTGGACAGGGTCGTCGCCGCCCCTCTTAAATAAAGGTGGCCGCTGTGCGAGACTTCCCGCAACCGCGCACGAAGACCGATATTCGGTCGTTCTTAGGTGTCGCCGGCTACTATCAGAGGTACATCCCCAGGTACTCCGATATCGCGGCTCCCCTGACGGATGCTCTAAGAAAAACAGAGCCCAAAACAGTCGTCTGGAGCGAGACAAAGGAAAGAGCTTTTAGCGCCCTAAAGAGCGCCCTAACAAGCCAGCCTGTGCTACAAAAGGGTTCGTTGTTCAGTGCGATGCTAGTGAGCGAGGCATGGGCGTTGTACTGTGCCAAAGGGACAATGGAGAAGTGGAACACCCCGTCCTGTATGCTAGTCGTAAGCTGACCTGTCGTGAGCAGGCGTACAGCGCCACCGAGAAAGAGTGTGCGTGTCTCGTGTGGGCCGTTCAGAAATTGTCATGCTGCCTAGCCGGCTCGAGGTTTATCATTGAGACGGATCACTGCCCTCTCCAATGGCTGCAGACCATCTCTCCCAAAAATGGCCGCCTCCTGCGCTGGAGCCTCGCTTTGCAACAATATTCCTTTGAGGTGCGTTACAAAAAGGGGAGTCTCAACGGTAACGCCGATGGCTTAAGTCGAAGCCCCTAACGTAGGAATTCGCCTCAAAGTTGTTTGTTACTGATGTTTTCTAGTTGAGGCAGGATTTTTAACATATTGCTTTTGTTTAGTGTTTCTAAGTGATTATGTGCTTTCTAGTGCAATTTTCCAATTTGTGGACGCGTTCTGAGTGCTGCTTGACTACTGTAAGGAACTAGGCAGTAGTATAAAAGGGGAAAGAGCCTGGCAGAGCTTAGTGAGGGTTGTCTCGTGCTTGCTGACTGAGCGGTTGCGTTTCGGCGTAGTTCTAACGCTTGCTGGAAACGAGCACAAAAATGGCAACTCTCCCGAAGTCACTTTGCAGTGTCCTGTGTGATCCTGAACCTGAGAACGAGGCCTTCTCTGTGCGCTGCGCTCAAGCAACGTCGAGGGACGACCGGTTTCGATTACGAGCATCATCGAGCAACATCCCTCCGGACCGCGGATGCAGTCCCCTGACCATCGGGATCTCCTTCCCCCGGCGGGGCGGTCTGGTACGTCTCGCCTACGACGCGCGGTATAGCCGGCGCGGATGCAACGGACGCCGCGGCTTTGTTCAAAGCGGCGGTCATTTGGACCCGTTCATCGCTGCCGCAACGCCTCCCGCCAAGCGCGTCCAGGCAGGTTTCAGTGCCACGTGTCGCCGTGCGTGCGTGTGTGTGTGTGTGCATGTTGGTGCCCACGCTTGTCAAAGCGCGGCAGCCGGGGAGAGGAGCTCCCCAACTGGGAGGCGAGGAGGTCTGACCGGCGCCGGCCTGGCGGACGCGCCCGTCACGTCTGGACATGTTCAAGCGTCGCCGTATCGGACGCCTCTTCCCAAGCCGTTCCTTCTTGCCCTCGACTCCGAGGGTATAAAACGCCGCTGCCCCGGACGCCGAGAGAGACTCCGATTTCTTCCTTCGAGTAACGTGGTCGCCCTGACCGGCTGCTCTTTTGCGATGCCAGAATAAACAAGTTGTTCTGTTGCCAGTCGACTCATCCTTTGCCGGGACCTTCGGATGTTTCCATCTGTGCCCCAGGCCGCCAGGCCAACGCTACCCTTGGGGCTTGGAACCCTTTTGCAACAGTAAGGGTTCATCGCAATCAATCTCCCATTACCGTTCCTCTTTCGACAGTCAATGAGATGTACCAAGTTTTCTTGTTACAGGTAATGGAAATACTTGTTGCACTGAGAAGAGGGCAGAGCTGCAGGAGGATATCCATGTGCTCCCCTTTCTTGCCTTCCGTTCATTTAGTGTTTAGCGACACCCCGCTAGAATGGCACTTTCTGTGTGACCAAGGAAGCAAGCCAATTACTAAGCTAATTCCTGAACAGACTTCTTTCGCTACTTTACTGATGCATGACAAGTATACTTGTGACTGCTCTCTCTACCGAGTATAGAAGCTTGAATTCCGCAGGTGCCGGAAACTGAACCCAAATGAGGGGAGAGCTGGAAATGCGTAGCATGCTACTTTATTTCAAGATGAGCGTTCCTGTCCCTTACCTATCTCTATCTTCAGACTATTTGTGCATACGAGCCAACGGGCTAATATACCTGGATGTCCTTCGTGCTCTTCCTTTCTATATTGTGCTAATTCACAAAACGTGGCGCCCTAAGCATTTGAGCGCTTTCGAATAGTCAAACCAAATTTAAGTCGTTCGGCTCCACATAAGCTGCGCACGTCAGTACAAGGAACAGACACGTGCCTAGCGCTCTGTGTGTGCCCTTTCTCTTAATCTTTGAGCAGCATGCTTTGCAGGAAAACAACCAATATTCTGAAGCACCATTGTTGTAGATGCACGACGAATAAACTGCATGTGTCTAAGAATGCTGCCAGCGCAAACGCACCAAAGTAATGAAAACGCCGATGTTACTTCACATTGAAGAACGCCGCCTCTCGCGCATTGATCGTGAAGCACGACAACACGGGCCCCCTCCTAAGAGGCACTTGTGTTCGCTGTAGACTTGGCTGTGGATCTGTGTAGCGGGCTGCGAGCACTTCAACTCGAAGCACGCAAAAGAAGCTTCTTCGTGACTGCGCAGCTATTGACTAAAGGTAAGTGACGAAGAGACAAGTGCAGACCATCCTGTCCACTGCAGCTGCGTCTGCTCCCCACTTGAGAAGCGAGCAAATGGAAGGCCTACTACGAGCCGTTGAAAGGATCGCTGCACATCGCAATGGTTTTGCCCTTCACTTGGACAAAGAGACTACGGAGCAAGTTTGTTCAGCTGTTCCGCAGATGCGCAAGCGATGCGTTGTTTTGCACCACTCGTCATCAGCACATCCCTGTCATCCTTTGTTTGGTTGTAGATTACAAGCAAAAACTTGCAGCTTTTGCCTGCACAGCTGTGTAAGCAATAAGTGCGAGTACTTTATTCTGCAACTTTATATTTCTCTGCTCTTTTCGTTTGTCTTTGGATTTTAGTTCATTTGTAAGTAAAAGCTTTTGAATTTCTGAGAATATGTAGACAAGAAACTTTTCGCTGGCGCAGGAAGGAAAAGAGGGCGCATGAATGAGCCTTTCTGGTAAGGAAATTGGCAGCTTGTTTTTTTTTATTTCTGGACCCGCCCCTCACTTAAAGACAACCGTTGTTTCCCGTATGTTCTCCATGCAACTGGGAGCGAACGCGTGTTCTCCTTTCCGCGTGAACGGCGATCGCCGCGGCGGAGCGGTGGGTCAGTGGCGACCCCACCAAGGTGCGGCGGGAGGCGGAAAGAGGTCCCATTGCGAAGGCCTTAAGGAGAAAAGCGCCCGCTCCCTTCGAGGCCGGTCGCGTTTTTTAGGACGCACCTCTTATATGAAACTAGGTTGTAGAGCAGTTGAAGCTCTATGTCCCACCAGGACAAGAATGTCTACAGGCAACCAGAAGGCCACTAGAAAACGCCCCATTGGAGACCTGGGAGATGCGAGCGGTGAGTATTTGCAATGGGCTGTTACCCTTTTCCTGCATACACGAACACTCATTTTTTCAACAGCCTTTGAGGAATGTACTTTGCAGCAAATATGATAAACATCTAGAGCAAAAGACACGTAATCTTATTTCAGAAAAGTTAGCATCAGAGCAGACAGGATAGAGGATTTTGTTCCTCAGAACCTCTCTGGTTGTGGTGGAGGAGGAAAACTTTATTTTAGTATGTTTACTTGCTTGTCTTCATTAATGGAGCCTTTAGTCTAGGGCTCCATGTGCTGCCGTGATCCTGCAGGTGTACTAGAGCAGTTGTTGCTGGGCTTGTGAGTTCGTGGTGGTGATACAGTCTCAGGAAGAAAGGCTCTGAAGGAGTCTTCCCGAGAGGAAGAGGTGGGAATGGTTACGGGTGGGAATCCGCCGTGTGGTGTTGTGCAGGCCCAAAGAGACTGGTAGAGTGTAGGTCGGTCCTGTTGGCATCTCGAGCATTTGTCTGCGTAGAGGGTTGTGAAGAACAAATGTTTATGATACAGGTTAGGATACGTGTGAGTCTGAAGCTGACGCTATGCAACAGCTGCGGCTTTTGTCAGCGTTGGGTGTGGTGTTGCGGTAATAGTCAGTGATGTGGGTGTAAGTGTGCAGAGCCGCTCAGGCGCCCTGCGTCCCTGCTTCCTCCTTTGCTTCCCTCGATAGCGCCAGGAAGGTTGCTCCTCGGGCGAGTCCGTGCGCGCTCTCGTTGCCAAGAAGGGAGGCGTGACGAGGGGTCGAAACGATGCGAATTGTGGGGAATGTCTTGGAATCTATTGGTGAGAGCAGGCGACGCAGCTTTCAGACATAACATACTGTTCGCGAATGCGTGGCACGAAACCTGTCAGTCCGTAATTGCTGTGTATGTTGTACAGACGTGGTGCTAGTAATGACACTAGCTCGCGTTTGGTCTCAGCCACTGTGCCCGCTTCCGGGCTCTTAACCTTACCTATGACTTTGCTTTCCATAGCTTGTTGTGTTGTCCTTAGCTTAAGCTGAGCCCTTTTCTGTTCCAGCTGCACAGAATGCACTGTAGATGCTGGATTTGTTTGATCCAGTGTTTGCAGCTCTCCAATATCAGGCACAACGCATCCTCCAGCCTCATCGTTCTGAGAAGTCGGGATGTCTAAAGTTGTCATCCACATTATCATGCGCAACAGCCAGAAGCCTTTCTACACACTGGAACGTCAGCGGTGCCTGACTGCCTTGTATTAGCTATGGAGGACTGTCGATCTAATCTACTCAAGTCGGAGCGCTATAGGGAGCCCTCAAGGCGTGCAGGCTACAGTTGCGGCGGCCTGTGACTTTCAGCGCATTTGTCATTTATTGTCGTGCTTTCACAGACCACATTGCTCTACGCCTTAATATTTTACCCCCCCCCCCCTCCCTCATCCTTCACCTCCAGTGCAGGATAGCCAACTGGAGCATTCTTCTGGTTAACCTCCCTATCACTTTCTCCTCTTCATCGTTTCCACGTTTCTGCCCCATAAGCGATTACAGCCAAGATACTGCTCTTGTATAGATTATGGCTTTACCTTGATGTCTTTTTGAAGGCTATCTTGGATGTGGTCTTCCGAGCCTCTTCTTTTTCATATCATGGTGTTTTCGGCGTAAAGGTCTTGGTGCGCATCAGGAATTATAGGGAATAGCGGGGAAAGTCTAGCCATCGTTTCGTTTAACAAAGTGGGCAACAGCACCGAGCCCTGTGGGGTGCCCGGGCATCTGAAACGGAACGTTTGGGAGCGCACGTCTTCGATGCCCAGATTAGCGGTTCAGTCTGAGAGGAATGCACTCACACAATCGTAAGTGGGCTCGCCTTAGCGTGGTCTCGTTATGTCCACCTAGATGGCTTCTTCCGACAGGTTTTTGAATGCCCACTTCAGGTCTAAGGCCAGCAGAACACTGGCATGGGCCCTGCCAGAATGATTGATCACTTCTTCCTTCACCTGAAGGTCCACGTCTAGGGCATAGACGTGCAGCCAGAACTTGAACATGGTGCCAGGGAACAAGACGCTTCATTTTAGATGTTCGCGGAGCCGGTTGTGCACGACCTCTTTGATCAGTTTTCCAACGCACGTGAGGGATAACGGACAAAGGTTTTGGAGGGCCAGTGGCTTACGTAGCTTAGAAATTTGGCTTATATCAGCGTGGCGTCATTCTTGCGGGAATGTGTCATTCCTCGCGGCTTAAGAAAATTTTCGGTGTTATAAATTGTATATCAAAGAATATACAGAAGAGGGTCCCAGAGCACGAAGGCTGCATGGGGACATCCGATCGGTAGTTATGACGACTCAAATGCAATCAAGAAAACAACCACCGCTTCATTATAGTAATCAGTGAGGGCGGTTATTGACCTATCGTCAAGGTTCTGGAGCATCTCGCACATAATGACGCCTGTCCCAGGTGCTGTGCTCCTAGTCAGGTTCACGAGCACGGCTCCGGCATCTGATTCTCTCATATTGTCAAGGGGGCTGAGTATCATTTTTACTTAACTGTTTTCTGTTCAGCTTTTTTTTCCTCCACTGCTGTTCGTGCTTCATAAAAAGAATGAGTGAATTTAACACGAGAGGTTAAAGGCCCCGTTACGCAGAAAGTCCAGCGTAGGTGTGCCAGCATTGTGAGGGAAAAATTACGAGGATGACTCTGGTAGGTGGTTCCCAAAAAAGAACATAAGAGGTGGATGGACCACCTAGGACACAAAACTGAGAATGTCATCGCAATAACCACTGTGGATTGCGAGGAAGCTGCCCACTGTGCAGGTGGCTGTTAAATTGTTGATTGCATTGTCACTTGGAAAGAGCAACCTGGGCCTTGAAAGGCCCACCGCTGGGAGAACCTGCGTTCGCAGGGCATTGGCGCATCGCGTAACCGCTGCAGCACTGTACTTGGAGGATTATGAGGCCTCTAAGAGACCTATGAATGTAGAAAATGCCCTTCTTATATATGGGCATTCATCCAATTCGCGACGGGGAAATACCCTTAAGAAGGAGCTTAAGTGTCGCCTCCAATTTTGAAGGCTGTTTTAATGTACTTCTGCGTGTTTTCTGTCACTGCGTTTTTCTGCTCGCAGCACACCGCTTCTAAACAAGACATAAAGGATGCACGATACTTAAATCAACAAAAGACTGCCATGTTTCGTAGACGCCTAAAGAATGCTTTGTGAACAGAAATTGATGCAAAACACGTATATGGATACTTTCAGAGGCAATTATAAAAAAAGTCGCAATTGGCCAAAAAAAAGTATCTGCGAAAAAGCTCTCCCCAGTGCCCAGGCGCGGTGGCTCAGTGGTTAAGTGCCCTCGTCTACTGAGCGAGGGGCGCACGTGTGATCCCGGCTGCGGCAGCTGCGTTTTGAGGGAGGCGAAACGCAAGGCCACCGTGCACTGTGCAAATGCAGTGCAGGTTGAAGAAGCCCAAGTGGATGAAATTATCCGGAGCCTTCCCACCGGCGACTCTCATAGCCTCAGTCTCATTGGGCCAAAACCAAACCAAATCGAACCTTTCTTAACAAGCTTTCACAGTACATTGAAATTTCTAACGTGAAGGGATGCAAATTTAGATGTCCTTCATCTCTATCAATGAGGCACCAGCCTAAGAGATTTGCTTGCTGTTCAAAGACTTGTGTTCATTTTACAAATGCTGGCGTCTTGAACTGTAGCAGTTTATAGGGAGCTTCTGCTTCATAGTGCTCCTAAAATATATGTTCCGTGTGGTAGGGTGTTGCGAAAAGGAAGTCCTGTTCATATGCAGCCACAAAGTTTTGTAAACTTTCCAGACCTGCAGCTTATCGGAGCCTGTCAGGTTCACTCATCTGCCTCTAAGCAACAGTGGAACAATGAAGCAGTATGTTTAACCCTTTTATGATATCACAACGACAAAGAGAAGTCACGAGTCTTAAGGCTACGCTCAGTCCGCAGTGCAGTTGCGCTAATTTCATTCAGGTTATATACCTTCAATTTGGGGAAGAGAGTTCATTGCGTACTTTTCAAATTCCGCCGCAGGTGTGGGTTTTCTGGGCGATGTTTTTTTCAGGAAAGAGCAGACGCTATAGATGCGCACTGATTAGAAGTGGCGAAACACTTCTAGCCGCGCTATTTTGCGAAAAAAACACTTGCTTCAACGCGTTTTTAGTATTGTCCTTCTATGCAATTATCCAGGATCTTGTCACGACAATTTTGAATTATTTTGCCTTCAACGTTCGCCCACTCGTCTGATGATGTGGCTTATACAATTACAGCCAGAATAGCGGCCAGGTTCACACATTTTAGTGCCCTTGTTGGAGTGGTTGGATTGTGCAGCCATCTGGAGAGAAACGTCACAAAATAAAAAAAAACTTAAAATCGACGTGTTTATCGTTCCTAACATATTGTGTGCCGCTGTAACTTTCAACAAAGAAGCCCTCTAAAACGAAAAAAGGGCACTCTGGGCTATTTTTCTGGGTGCATAATAGTGTAAACAATAGAACCACAGCGCATATGATAGCCTCGTTTTTCTCTCAGCGGAACAGGCCCGTCCTCGTTGCAGCTCTTATAGCCCTTATACGCTCGTCAAGACAGCCTGCTTTCAGATTAAGTGAGCAGTGTTTACGACGCGCGTTGTTACACCGTATACAATGAGAGCACAATATTACTCGGGATAGCGTAGTGTAAAGGGGTAGTTATACGGCTCTCTAGGGCAGTGCTCCGCCCCAAGCACCAGACGCGCTCGCTACGAGGCGATTCTCGCTGCGGGAGGTTTTTTGTGAAAGGCAACTCTTTCCGATTGCTGCGAACTAAGCGTTAGCACTTTTTCATTACAGGCTGCGCCTCCAGCTGCCTGCACACACAAAAACACAAAAATAACCGTCCATAACGCCACTGGTATTTTCGTCCTGTGTCGCAATAAACATAAACATTTATTTTCGCTTCATTGTTTTGACTCTGCAGCTGCAAATGTAGCCTGCATTATCGCGTAACTCCTTATATGACGCAGTTTATTTTACGCTAGGACAAGAAGATAAGTTTAAGTACCTAAATTAGCTGCCCACGAAAAGGAAAGAAACCGAAAGGAAAATAGAAGAAAATGTTTGCTCTACACTTGGAATGTGAACGACGAACAATGTAATTACACTGCAAAATTGAATTTTGCGAACAAAGTATTGTGTAATATTTTTCTCCTTAGTGCGGCAGAATAATGCAAAACAGCAGTGTCTTGGCGCTGCTTGTCGGCTCCGCCGTTCAAGGCCTCTCTGGCCCGCTTTCCGCTTTAGGCGCTTGGTTATTCGGTGTCCGTGGTCGCATGGTCGGCGCACACACATATGAGCAAACGCGCGCGCATACCGTCTCTACACGTGCAAGGGGGTGAGCTGGTGCACACAGGTTGTTTTGTGTATGGCTAATTTGGAAAAGCGTACCGGTTTAGCTGTCGGCCACTTTTAAAAGGTTGGGTTCTGATTGGTTCCAGTAACTGCTTTCCTGGTTGGTCTAACTCGTCTCAAAAAGGTTCCCAGAATGCTTTTGGAGCCCCTCCTGTTGGCTCCGGTAACGACTTTTTGACTAATCGAAAGAGGGGTCGCCAGAATTCTGGAGAATTATACTTAAGAGCAGGTCATTTAATGCCAAGGGACTCGAGAAAGGAACGGCCACCTTCGGGCTGCTGCTCGGGACCTCTGCACAAAAGAATTTGCGCGCACCTGGGTATGACTGACTGTTTTGCTATGTGAGCTTAGAGATTTTGTCTCAGTCTGTTCAAATTAAATAATGTTTCAGGCGTATCTTTAATAAATCTTGTTAATCAATGTATCCCATCGTGCCTGCTGGTCCCTTCTTTCGATGTGGTGAAGCCCTCATCCCGGCACCGGCTTGCGCTTACACTTTGTCACACACACACACACGCACGCACACACGCACACACGCGTGCGCGCGCGCACACTCACACACACAGGCACGTGTGTGTGGGTGTGTGGGGGGGGGGGTGTAACTTCGTTAGATATACAGTTCTTTTCGCTGGTACTTTCTTTTTACAAAACCACGTGTCAACCTTTATATATATATATATAGTAGAACGTTACGCCTGACGCGACTGACTGTTTTAAAGGTTTATTTAACCAACAGTTTCGGGAAGTGCCTTCCCTTCTTCAAGGCAGATTTACAATGATTGAGTTCAAAATAAGGAGACAGAACGACTGAAGAGGCATAATCCCGACCCTGGCAGCAAAGTTTAGACTGAGGCCAAGGAACCGCATAGCAGACCACACAACAGGTCTCACAACGGTGGCGGTTAAACAAGACAAACACAAAAACAAGTGACGTGGAAATGGGAAAGTAGAGAGAAGAGCAGGTATGTGAAGAACGGTAGAAAAGGAGTGTGAAGCGCGGCGCTCCGCGCTTCCGAAGGCCGCTCGCCTCACAATACGCCGTTAGATCCCAGAGGACGCCACGTATTAGGTATCGGAAGACGCCTGCGGGAAACGCGTTCGAGCGACGATCGACACACACTTGTTGGGCACCGCAACGGCCTCTTGCGGCGATGCCACCTACGTATTTGTGTTTGATTTCTTCGTTTGGCTCTTCAGCCAGACAGCCCGGTGCTCTTCTTTCCATAAATATACAAGCGCCGTTTCAACCCCTTTCCGCGTCTTCCGGGGAAAGCAGCGTCCGTCGAGAAAAGCTGCCCAACAAAGCTGGAGTGGGCAATGAGAACATAAAAAGTAGCTTGTGGCAGAAACAAACAAATGGCAGAAAAACAAAATTGAACAAAATACAACAAAATATTTTGAGATTCGTAAGCAAATATGGTGCGAAACAAATATAAAAGTGTCGAAATATTTCAAACAGGCTTGGCGCTGTACTTGAGGTTTCCAGACCTGAATGTACGCACGGGTTAGATGAGTCCAAGATTCCCGCGTTTTACCGATGTTCGTGAAATTAGTAAAATAACAAATCACAACGAAAGTACGGAACAAGGAAAAAGGCGAGGAAGAAAACGTACAAATAAAACAATGTAAAATATGCAAAAAGTTTTGACCGGAAAACGAGTAAGGTGTGCGACCCGCGGAAATCCCCTGCGGTCCGAGTTGATTACATGATAGTGAGATTAATGCGTATTATTGGGATGCTCGCTGCACGTCGGACACGGGAGTTACTGAGAGAAGAAACGGCTGCTTTGTCTTTAATTTTTGGGCACTGCTAAAGTTGTTAACAACACCCTTCTGCGTACTACAATTAATAATACTTTACAAAGCGTGAAATTTCATAAGTTGGTTACTTTAAGCAGGAAAGTCTGCCGGGAGTAGCGTTGATACTTTGGGCGAATGTGCCAAATTATTGAATGAAGTATGATTCCGTTTCTTCTCTGTAATGGATTTTGGGGAACCCGGGTTAGAGGAGAGTGCACAGATGAGTTCGAAACTGTAGAGTGGCAGACGCAGGTGTTTGCAAAAGGGGCAAGGTCGGTAAGGATGACATTTGCTTTGTGGTTTTTAAAGCGGAAGCGGAATGCTGTTTTGCCCTCACAAGTATGCTCCTTCTCATAAACCGCGCCAAGAGGCATGTAAATCACATCACTTAAGTCGCAGAGGAGTTTTCACTTATATGAAAAAAACCATCGAACTTGGACTTTGCCATTTTGGTATCCGCAATGTGCGGAGAAATTCTGCAATGGCGTTTTCCTCATGGCTGACATTAACCCTTTCTAGTGTTCATATTTTTTTTTGCATTTACAAGCAAGTCTATCAAGCTCTTATGCGAGCGGTACACCACTCGGGGTGGCTCCTTGAATAATAGCGACACCTGATTAGGCTGTCTAATTATGTTAGAGTACCTACAAAGTACGCTTGCTCTTGGAGTCGTTGAGGAGTAGGTAAAGATTACGTTGTTTTTTTTCGTGAGTCTCTCCTCATTCAGTGTTTACTCTTCCAGGATGTACACAAGTATATGGTTCTTAAAGTTGTGGTAATACTGATACAAGTAAGAAGTTGAGGAAAGAGAAGTGATTCGTATCTTGCTTGCGGCCGCTGGGCAGCCTGGACCAGTTCTTCTGTTCCCGATTGTGTGGCGGGTAGTATTTCTGACAAATCTGGTGGAGGAGCCGGGTACGCTACCAGACCCGCACGGAGCTCACCCCGCTCCGACCAGCACGGAGCTGACCTCGGTCCACCAGCGCCGCGGCCGCCGCCTCCGTGGAGCGTCCCCTGAATTCGGACTCATTTCGGCAGCAATAAGGGTGACGCAACCTCGGTCTTTCGAGGTAACGGCTGCCATGGCAACTGAGAACAGGCTTCCGGCGCAAATCCTCTATCACAAGCCGCGAACACCCCTGCCGTTTCATAGCGACGTGTTCGAGGATGCCGAGGATTGGCTCGAGATCTTCGACCGTTTTTCCCGCTACAACGGCTTGAGCGACAACCGTAAGGTCTATTTCGCGCTTGTAGAGTCTGCTCGGACATGGGTTGAAAACCATGAAGCCTCGCTTACGTCTTGGGAGGCCTTCTGCTGCAATCTGATAGACACTTTCCTGAATGCAGACTGTCGAGGGTGAGCAGAAGCTGCGTTACATTCGCGCAACTTGCGCCACAACGAAAGTGTACGCATGCACTACGAAGACATCACCCGCCTTATTAAACGCGCGGATCCCAACATGACGTAAGACAAGAAGCTTCGCCACCTCATGCGGGATGTCAAGCAACAGCTTTTCACTGGACTTGTGCGCAGCCCACCGAGCACTGTACCAGAGTTTCCACCGAAGCGGCCACTATGGAGAAGCTGCTGGAACTGCGAGCCCGCCAACACAATCGCGACGTCAACTCCTTTGGGCCTGATCCCATCTCTATGATTCTCGGTAGCGACGCGACCTTTCTAAGCGAGCTGATCCGGTCTGTCGTCAGAGAAGAACTGGAGGCCTTCCGGATGCCGTCCGATACGCCATCTTTCCCACAACTCACTGAAGTCGTCCGGGACGAAGTGCGCCTGGCAGCAAAAAAGCACCAAATTTCTGAGGTTCCTCGCCGGGTTGATGCAAGGACCACGTATGCGTCCATTCTAGGTCAGGTCTCAGGGTACGACGCCACTGCCGTGACTCCAGCGGTACACCCGCCAAGCTCCCCTCGTGACCACGCTCCGCCAGCCTGCCAGGAAATCGCCAAAAAGTGAAGTGTGGCGTGCCGCCGATCGTCGGCCCCTCTGCCATACCTGTGGCGAGGCGGGTCACCAATACAGGGCGTGCCCGTACCGCCGCGTGGGCATGCGTTGTTTCGCGCCGGACGACCCGTGCCCACAGAACGGGGAACGACCATACGAGATAGTCTTTCGCCTGTCGTCGCGCAAAAACCACGTCACGTCAGGCCACTAAGAGGCTCGATCCCCGTCACCGATGCGCTACCGTTTTCCAAGCCCTCGTCAAGCCGCAGGTTACTCCGGACGCCCTTCTCCCAGTCCACGCCGGCAAAACTGATTCCAGTTGCCTCTGAAGACAAGACCGCTGATGTCGGGACTTGTGAAGATCCTCTTACGCCACGACCACGCGACGATGTTTCTCTGGGAGCGAGTAGCGACAGCATCCGACGCGCTGCCTCCGATTTGTGCGTTCAAATTTATGGAGTCCACGCGACCGCTTTGCTGGATTCTGGTGCCGATTACTTCGTCATGTGCTTTGCCCTCGCCCTAGAACTCAAGAAAGTTTTGACGCGGTGGTCGAAGCCTAGCATTTGCACTGCTGTGGTTCACCTGATTACACCTGGTAGGTGCACAGCTCGTGCCGATATCCGTGGTTTTGTGTACGTCTGTGAATTTGTAGTCCTCTTTGAGTGTTCGAGAGGCTTCATCCTCGGTCTCGACTTTCTGCAGACGAACCGCGCTGTCATTGACCTGTGCGAGGCACGGGTCACGTTCTCAACGAAAGTGGCCGTGGCGCGCACTGCCACGGATTATTCACCCTGCAATGCTATGCGGCTTGTTGACGACGACGTCAGGGTGTCAGCCCAGTGCCGTGTGCTAGTTCTCGTGAGGAATGATTCATTCCACGACTATGCGGATATCGCTGCTAGCCACATACCCCAACTGCTCGAGAAGGAAGTAGCCGCCGCTCGCGGGCTCGTCCAACTACAAGGCGGTTGTGCTAGTGTACTCGTTACAAATTTTGCCAACGAGTTGCAGCACCTCTCTAAGGGCACGCCTGTCGCCTTTGTGCATGAATTCGCTGTGTTGCCCCAAGTGGGCGCCCTGGAGACAAGTTTTCAGGACCAGGCCCCACCATGCCCTGCCCTTCCATCCGTCAGAATCAATCCGGGCTTGGCACCTGAACAGAAAACTCTTCTCTCGGCACTTATCATTGACTTCGCGGGTTGTTTTGCCGCAAGCTCCAGGGTCAGTCGTACGTCTGTCGCGGAGCATCGCATCATCACCGACGAGAACACGCCACCCGTATGCCAGCGCCCATACCGCATTTTCTCGACGGAACGCGAAGCCATTAAAATGCAAGTCGACGAAAAGCTCGCTGATGGTGTCATTTAACCGTGGACAAGCCCGTCGGCCCCACCAATGGTCCTCGTCAAAAAGAAAGACAACACCTTGTGATTCTGTGTCGATTACCGT